>JAQGDQ010000182.1:0-45000 GCA_030141605.1 Tubiluchus corallicola
ACATAAATTGTCATTTAAATTGACGCGATGCCATCATAAGAGTAGAGAAACCTTTTAGCAGGACTAATCTTGAATTATCACAGTGATTTTCGCACTAGCGCTGCGCTCACCTGCAGTTCACCTGTTACAGCGGTCCACTGACTCCTCTCACGTTTACCAAGATGAGCCCAACCTGCGTGTGCAGGAGCGATGTATTATTATTAATTCTTTCCATCAGAAGTCATTAAACGACATTCCTAGTTCTGCATGCATGTATAACCCTTCCCACTTATTATGTTTCCATCATATTTTTATCTATTTTCTCCAGATAGTAGTAGTGGTAGTAAAGCTTCACTCAGTTAGTAGTGATTTCACATACAACATTAGCTAAAATAGCTAATAGCTGATAGCTATAGTGATTCCATTATTCCACGATTTAATTCTTTAGATTTATGATCTTACTAATTGTTAAAAAGTACCTATTTCAGTGGTCGTATTTGTTATTAGCCTATTTTATCTATTACTCCTTTAGATTTCTCACAATATAATGCATGTTCTGTACTACTGTATTTTTTTGCTTTCTGCACTTTGAACAAAAACACTTCTGACAAACAAAAAATGACAAAAACGTAAGTATTCCCACTTATTTCCTTTGAAATTAGTTTTCAGTTAAAATAAAATAATAATTTATTTTATTTGATTTCTGTTGTGGCGATCACTGGCATCTATTAGAATTACAATCTGTGACAAGAAAGGACATTTGGAGGTTGTTTGCATGAAGAAACAACGACAGCAACAAGACTAAAAATCTGGAAAGTCCGTGAGGAGAATTAGGAAAGATGAGCTTGTCAAGGCAATCCTAGGTGAAGTTCCCGAAGATTCTCCTAGTTTGGATGTCGAAGTCAACATCTAAGACCAACAGTTCAAGATGGAACTTGACGCTGCAACCTCGGGAAATTTTGTTTCAGTGCTGGTCTGGAAACAACTAGGAAAGCCAAAGCTGGATGACATCAGACATCGCTACGAGTCTGCCAGCAAGCACGACCTGCCAGTGCTTGGAACTTTCATGGGCCAGACCAAGGATCCAAAGACTGGTAAACACAGCTCATTTCCCTGCATCGTCACCAAGATTCCTGACCTGAACCTGCTTGGATGAAATGCTCTCCAGAAGCTGGAAATTTCTGTGGACAATGCTCTAGGACTGAGAAGCATAGAGAGTCGAGACAAGAGCGAGGGTGTAAAAACGTCACATCCGGGGGCCTCTTACACGTCTTATGCTTCCCTGCAACTAGATTGCCACCACCTGTGTGACGAGTTCCCAGATCTCTTCAAAGAAGAATTCTGGTGTGAAGTTCAAGTCTGACGCAAAGCTGGTTTTTCACAAGGCAGGACCGGTTCCATTCGCTCTTCGAGATGACCTGGCCAAAGGTTACAAAGAAGGCATCACCAAAGGAGTCTGGAAGCCAATCCAGTTCAATGAATATGGAATGCCAGTGGTACCGATTCGTAAAGCTTACACACCGGGCACTCAGAGTCCCAAACTGCAGATCTGTGGTGACTACTCAGTCGTCATCAACGATCAGCTAGAGGACCACTGTCATCCGATGCCACTCCCAGAAGAACTTGTGCAGAAGCTGGGAGGCAGATACGGCTACACGAAGATCGACCTTGCTGATGCCTATAACCAGAATAAGCTCGCACCCAAAAGTCAACACAGGCTAGCTCTAAGTATCCACCGTGGTGTACTCCAAAAGCAGCGACTCCCTTTCGGAATCAACTCAGTGCCTGGTTACCTTCAGGAGATCACAGAAAACCTGACCAGTGATCTGCCTGGAGTTGCAGTCTTCCAAGACGATATGCTCGTCAGTGGGCAAGACGCAAATGATCACCTCAGCAACCTGAGATGCCTGCTCACTCGTCTCAGATGTCGTCATAAAAAGTGCTTGTTCGCACAACCAAGTATTGAATATCTTGGACACACCTTATCGGCCAAATGAGTCACGAAAGGATCCAAGGTCGAGGCAGTCACCTCCTACAGACATCTCAAGCTTGAAGTCTTTCTTGGGCTCGGTTCAGTTCTTCGGGAAGTTGATGGCAGAGCCTCTTTACCGCTTGGAGGATCTACTGCATATCGGGCACTTCGGCATGGAATGCATGAAGCAGTTGGCAAGAACTGCTGTCTACTGGCCCGGTATCGCTGCGGCTATCGAGATGGCTAGCCGACGATGTGACTCATGAGGAGAACATCAAAGCAAGCCATCCAAGCCTGCAGTTCACCCATGGATGCTACCAGAGAAGCCATGGAGCCGCTTACACCTGGATCACGCCATAAACTTCATTGGTACGAACTGGCTGGTGATCACGGATGCTTACTCAAAGTATCCATGCATTCAACCTACTTCTTCCACGTCCACTAGAGCCACTCTAGATTTCCTGGAAGAGGACTTTGCTCACTTTGGATTACCTCACATGCTGGTCACAGACAATGCATCTACCTTCATGTCTGATGAGTTCCAGAGTTGGTGCAGAGAAAGTGGGATCACACATCTCATGGGAGCACCATACCATCCAGCTACTAATGGAGCAGCAGAACGATTGGTGCAGACATTCAAGCAAGCACTCAGGAAGTCTTGATGTCTCGGCAGATACCGACAAGGATCGACTCCTTGCTACCCTCGCCAGCACACGCCACTCAGGGCGGTCATCAAGAAAGCTTCGGGTACTCGCTGCTTCAATGTTAAGGTCCTTCCTCATGGTCCAGTGTGGAGACGACACTGGGAACAGCTACGTCCGTGCTATGCTTCTAGAGAGGACTACGAACCTGGTGATGAGATGGACTTTACTTCTGAGCTTCCACCTGATCATCCATTAGAGATCCTGAAGAACTGCCAGAAACCATAAAGCAAACCAGAGCACATCGGCCCATGTCCGAGACCAAGCTGCATGTGCCAGAGTATGGACCGGACAATCCCAGACTATGCAAGAGGACACCCAAGGCGAGAGAGAGTAATAATCCAAAGATCATGACTTATTATTTATCTAAAAATTATGTACAATAATCATCACTAAATTGTGCTGATTGCATGTTGTTTCAAACATTTTAGTGATAAAGAATGTGTGTAGTTATTCGTTCATTTTTAATACATATCTAGCTATATGACAGGGCAAGAGACTGTATGACCCATTGGCTCCTTCCTGCCCTGCTCCATAATCACAATTATTTAATATTTAACTAAAACTTTTGCTGTAAAACTATACTGGAGAAAATAAAATATTTAATGTTCTACGTCTATGCCTGTGTACATGTAGTTGAAGTGCTCGAATTATTTTAATCTACAGTTTAAAATGGAATTAAATTCGAATTAAAAAGCTCGTCCGAACTGAAAAATGTTCGATTGAATTTAAAAAATTCGAAGTTTCGATGTTCACGCCTCACGCCTATTATGTGGAACTTGTTTCAGGACACATCAGTTAATTGCTTGCCAGCAGACAGGAGCACAAATCGGTCGCAAAGAATGAAGGACTAGTACGCAGTATAATTGGTTATACATTATATGGTTTCTCTTACTGTAGTTAATTAAGAGGTGCAAAAACTGCGGAAGCGTACAAGTGGAGAAACGCAAATAAAGAACTAAAAACAGCAATGATTTTGGATCTCTGTAAATTGTTAGATAGTAATGTTGTAATTTTCATTAATTTTGAAGTGCCTTCTAACATTAGCAAGTAAACTATCTTGCATTTGCTTAATAACATCCAAGAGGTTCGACATAGTTTTGATTTTGGAATTCCAATCAAGCATATCTATCAACTAATCAAGTATGAGCGTAACGCAGGATGAAAAAGTACTTGCCATTGAGTCTACACAAGATTTTGAAAAGGTACGCTTTATTCTTCTACTATTTTAGGCATTACCATGGTTTACTAATTGCACCTTCGGCCTTCTTCGAAAAACGCTTACTGATTGTTCTGGGGCTTATTGCTTATAATATAACACCTTGGACCTGGGATGGAATATGCTAGCCGTGCGTGGAGCAGTGTAATGAATATCGCTGAGAGCATGGCATTGTGACATCACTACTTCATCAACTAGAATGGGAGACTTTGGAGAACAGACGGTTGCTCCACTAAACCGCAATGTTCTATATAAAATTCAGTATGGACTGATGAATATAATCTTTCCTATGTGTGTTGTACCGTCCTCATTACACGCCCGTTCATGACACCGGTACAAATATGTCGAAGTTCCATGTAGTGTCCTCTCTCACACACATTTCTTTTAGCTAATTTGGATATAGAAAAGGCTTGCTACCATAGCAGTAAATGCTAGCTCCATCGAGGCTTTCCGGCACTTAACATTTGATACCATTAGATGCATGGAGACACCTGTTCATGTGGGAAGAAATCTCGGAAAAAAATTACACATTTTTAAATGCACACCAATAAACCACACCTAGTACCTTGTACCATTAAGATATCAAGTGGACATTTTTCTTTGATACATGGGGCTTATTGATGTCACTCGCCATTCCGGTTTAGCTGTTCTGAGCTTTTTGAATTATCGATTGAAGATTGAAGATTACTGGAAGAGTTACCAGCCACTGCTTTGTATCATGTTATTAGTGAGTTGTAGACCTTCATATTCAAACCTTGGATTTACAGTTGCAACTTTAATATATGTAGAATTGTTGCAGCTTTGCCTGTGTATTACTTGGTTCAGTTGGGTGTGTATTTGATAAATGCAAAACAGGAGGAAAATTCATAATTTTTGTCATTTTATTACTGTATGGGTTTGTTTTAGAAGTAATATTTTATATTCTGGTAACACGTAGCATTGTCATTGAGAAAATTGGCTTCTGCTAAGAAATTAAATTAACATAAAATTTAGTAAGTTTTGCAAAACTAGCAGAGGACAGAGAACTGATTGTAGGCAGAGGTCATGAAATGATATGTCATGGCAGTTTCTTGCCTATTGGAATCTTAGAAATACTAAGAATTTTTTTCAGTTAACCATAGCATACGAAACTTGTAAAAATGCAACGAGATGATATAAATTTATTATGTTTTTTTAATTATGCATGTTATAGAAATTACTGATTTTTCCCCTTTAAACTTATTTCTAGTCAGAATGTATACATGTAATTAAAATGAATTAAAGTATTAGTTATAATATTGATAATAATAATAATATAATACTGATAATACTTCATTTGTGCAGGGCAACTTCAAGCAGTGCATTAATGTATTGGATAGAATTATTCAAAGCAGGTCCAATGATCCAAAAGTGCTTCACAACAGAGCTATAGCTGAGTTTTACCGTTCTGGATTTAGGAAAACTGATGAATTTAAGCAAGACTTGAATCTTGTGTGCAAAAAGGTCAGTTTTTTCTTTTGGTCTAAACTGTGATAAAATAATTATTTGTTTGTTCTGAAAATGTGTACACGATTTATAAAACACAGCATGCTGCATGATATGCAGTCAAACTTCTTTATACCGCCTATTTTGGGCCTGGAAAAAAAGGAAAAAAAGGTTGGCAATCAGGCGAGTTTGGCATTATAACAAGGTGCATTCATACATACATGTCTACACAAATATAAACATTTTGTTTTACTAGAAGTATGGGCATTAAACAAGGTTGGTGTTATAACGAGTGTTTGACTGTATCTCGTTTTATTCAAGCCCTTGCTTCTGGAAACTTTATTGAAATAATCTCATATTAAGGGGGTGTAAGTTTGTTTTTCTTTGTCAGGAAACTTTGTCCTGTGGCTTTTCTTTTTAAAATTATGGCAGTGACTGTTTTAAACTTTAATTTAATGCAAAACTACTTAAAAGTTAAAAAAGCTGCAACATTCAATTTTGATTTCACTTTGGCATTTTAATTATAATGTACGCATAACGTGAACTCTGAAACGATGCCAGTTATACAGCTGTTACTTGGATTTTAAGTCATTAATGATTTGAAAATAAGTAAGTTTGCTTACACTATACTTCTAAACAGTGATGACAACTTCACTATATCTATATCATATTTATTAAAAAAGCTAGCTCCTGCTGTTTCAGTTTTTTTTTTTGTAGGTAGCAGCACGTGTGGTATAAAAAGTTTGTAGCAAAGTAACGCAGATAATTGGGAAAAGCATTTAATGTGATTAGAAGTTTTGTTGCAAATGTTGATTTCTAGTTAAATAATAAGCACGCGAGTAAAAATATTATTTCTAATGACATTGGTAAGCTGTGACTTGATTCTAAGAAACAATTTTTGTAGAATTTAAATTTCGGAATTATTTTCAAAAAATCTTGCTGTTTAGGCTCAGGTAAGCCTGCTTGACGAGGAGAGTCTGGAGGATGCTGATCACTGCGTAATCTTTTTCAATCATGCCATCATACTGTATCATCTAAAGCAGTGGAGAATGGCAATCCGTCTTCTGGAACGGGTATATCAGTATCTGGAACCACTAAGTATGTATTTGTCAATATGTATAATATTCTATATGTTAAATAAATTACACGCATTTCCACTTTTAGCAAAATGACATAGTTACAGATAGCTGGATGATTATTTCTTATATTGTTATTTATTTTTTATACAAATTGTTTGCAAATTAAGCCACTGGTACCTCTTAGGAGGCACCTGTTGACATTCCTCTTAAATGGGTGAGCTATAGTTAACAGGGAAGCATTTTTGGTAAAGAATACCCAAGATAAGATGCCCAGTGTTGAAAGTGGAATAATAAGCAGCCGCTATGAATGTCCATGGTAAAATATGAGCATCAATATTTATATAGCAAAACTTGCTTTACGATCTAACTAGTGTGATATGCTGGTATTACATATTTAGCAAAACTGTATGCTGTACATGTATATGTACATTATGGTAATAATTGCCTCCTGGCTGTTAAAACAGCTGACTGAATAGCTTATAAGAAATGTGTACAAACTGTGAGATACCACTGTGTGCAATATTTAATGCTTAGATCTTTAGAATATTATACTGCTGATGTTAGCACTTTTAATTTAGACATCATAGCATCTCTTTTTTTGCCAAGGAAGTTGTAAATAGTGGAAATCATGATTGTATGTTTTACTATTTCTCACTAGCCAAACAAAAATCCTTTTGATTAATTAAGAATTTCTTATGCAGTACAAAATATTAACAACTCCTTTTACAGCAATTTTCGTAATAAATTTTCCAGATGAACGACTGAAGCGTAGAGTTTGTTTCTTGCTGACAGAGTTGTATCTGTGCACTAATCAGCCGGCTAAAGCACTGTCTATGATAGAAAATACCGAGCAGTTACTGTTTGAATCTCGTTCTGATCGAGAAGGAGCGACAGACAAATCCAGCCAAGAACAATCATCATCTAATGATATATACATACCAAGAATTCAACATGTGAGAGTCTACTTTTCTCTGAAATGAATCATGATTGTTTTCGTCAAAGCTTTCATGTGTCATAAGCAGTGATGAATAGGTCAATGGATGTTTTTTATTCAAATCCAAATATCTCGGCACCTATAATAAGAGCCGTCATAAATATACATACCATTTAGCTACCTGCTGCAGAATGTATGTACATTTAGGCTAAGCGCTAAAAGGCATAAAACACCTTTGCTACTTTAGTGTCACTTTTTAGAGGCTTATCTTTGATAATGAACTTGGTTCAGGTCTTGCCGCTACCATCCACATTGAGTAGACTCTGCTTTTCAGCATCTTGCAGAGTACCAGGATGTATTAAAAAAACATCTTTCACTCATTCAGGTGTTTAGGCCTTTAGGGTCCAAGTTAAATAAGTGAAATGAAGAACATGCAGGAGCAGCTGCTAAATATGTTACCCATACCTTGTAAGGATCTGGGATCTGATAGCCAAATTCAAGCTTTGCTCTTAATTTCACATTTATTTCTTTCAGCTAAATCATAAATTTGTTTTTAACGATTTTATAGTCACTGGTTTCTTCTATCATTTAGCTGTAAGTGATTTGCGCTACTTTGTTTGTTTACCATTTTGGTATATTATATTACATTTTTTGCAGTACAAGGTTAGATGTTACTTGCAGCAGAAGAACATAAAAGCTTGCAAGAAAGACTTGAAAGTTCTCAGTAACACCGTGCAGTCTGTAAGTGCAAGAAAACATTAGTGTAACTCTGGCCATTGTGTGTGTGCATTTTTTGTGTAGTGTTTGTTGTTTGGGTTAATTTTCCATGAACTGGTTTGTTGTTTTGGCATCAAAGTTGATCAGTGCGGTTGTGTCTTTAGTTTGTTTGTTTATTTGTTGTCCATTTATCCATCTATCCATTTAAAATAGGGCATCAGTAAACACATCTAAAGAGCTGCCAAAAGAAAGAGAGCTGTAATATAACAAAAGTACCTGATGCTTAAAATTAGTCAATTCCGTAAGAAACCTGTCTGTCTGTAAATATTATGGTCTAATTCGTAAAGTTTTTATGTAAATTTCTTTTTGAAATCAAACAGCTTTGCAAATATTCACAGGTAATGTTTCTGTGTACTTGCAGGCTAGCAGTAGTCAAGATACGTACATCTTCAACAGTGGACTTTCTGACACTGTTATTTACCTGAAAGCCAATTTTGAATACATAAAGGGCAATTACCGTAAAGCGATGAAGATTCTTGCTGTTGCTCCGGGAACGTTTCCTCCATTCGTTGAGTCTGGGCAGTGCGTTCCAGCTATGTACTTTAATAACCTAGGATGTATTCACTTTCATTTACGAAAACACAATCTAGGCCTGTTCTATTGTCAAAAGTCACTGGAAGAGATGGACAGAGCATTGAGCATGCTACCAGCAAAAGAAGCTGGTAAGACATTAGAAAAGCTCATACAAAAAATGCTTGGCATAGGGCACATTTTTAGAAGATTGGCAGCTTTTTCAAGATAATTTTTTTATTTTTTATTTTTGTGGGTAATTAATAGGAAGTTTTCATTTTGTGATGATGGCATCAGTGTGTTGAAAAGGGTCAGTGTGTTGAAAAGGGTGAAAACAAAGTCGTTAATTAGGAGCACATTTTCAGTTGATTATTAGAAAGCAATGATTAATGGTAATTGGTGGTCAATTAAAGTTTTTTCCTTTTAAATTTGAAATGATTATTAGTTTAAATCATAAACAAATCAATATTTCTTTTTGTTATATGTTGTTTAACATATCAAAATCCAAATGTATATTGTTTAGACATTCCAATGAATGTAGATTATCTCAGATATCAATTAATGGTGTAACTTTAAACTCTCATTTAGACCACCAAGTTCCAAATTAAATATAATTTGTCTCCTGAAGTGCTAAGGTGCATGCGTTATTTCATTAAAGCTGTGAATTCATTACTGAGTTTTTTAAAATCTGTGAGTAACAAACGTGTGTTGCTTAAGTTGTTCAATGCTTATTGCCGTGCACTCTATGGTAGTTGAATTTTTAACTTAACTGATAGAAGTGTAATGTTTATGATTGTTGAATATCGAAAAACACTGCATTGTATACTTAGCATACTATATAGCTCGCCTTCTGCAATGACGATAACTATTGTTGAAACTTCCTCCTGTGAATTTTTATAGCTAAGAGAATGTTTAAATTGTTGGCATGTATAAATCGGTCAAGAAGTACTATTTTAAAAACACTGTCACTTTTAATCATGGCTTCTACCTGTACAGCCGTCAGAGTTACCATATTTATCGTACAAAATATTTTTAATTTTACTAACACTGCTCTTAATAATCGTGATTTATTTGCTTATGAAATGTACTGGCTTACTGAATGGAAAACCGCCTACCTAGCTTTTCGTACAAAGAAATTCGTTAGATTCTGTATTATATTATAACTAACTAATATAAGCATTCTTGTAAGTTATTACTAACAAATATTGACAAATTGCATTTTTAAAATATGTAATGTGTGCGAATAAAATATTATATATATATATATCGTGTGTATGTATACATACATATATATATATATCATCTCCACAGTGTGTGGCCCTAAGATTGTCTGTTTATTCAATGCTGTTGAGATTTTACTAGTGCCATCTATTGGACAGTTTGCTGTTTTTCGTTTTGCCTAATTGAAGTACCAATTGTACAAGGAAACTGTTTGGTTTGTGTGTTACTGTTAATCAATTATATGTGAAATGATCACTGATGGGAACTTTACAAACCAAATATTATGATCTTGTTTCATTTTAATGAAAGTAAAACTGAATTACGACAGGCAAAAAACAGCAGTAAAGTGAAGTCCATGTTCACTTTTTATGAATATTAAATGGGTACCTCATTTTTCGTTTATTTGTTGTACCATATTAGTTTGTTTTTTAGCTTTTGATTGACAAAACTATGTATGTTAGAGATAAAGGACAATGAAAACTAAAATAATTTCAATGAAATCTTTTGAAGAATGTTTTTTTGAAGAACTACGTCTTGTTGATCAATTGTAGTTCTATAACTACAATGTTTACTGTTCTAACTATATGTTCTATGAATTATAATGGTAATTATGGTTTTATAACAATGACGTTGATTATGATGTTAAAGCTGAAGTGCATTAATAAATTACGAAAACTACTATCATCACAATTTCCATAATATATGTTATTTAATTAGCAGTTTTATAGAAGTGCCATTTTCCATTTTTTCAGTTACTTCGCAACTGGGTCAGTCTCTGTCTGGCCGTCCTATACATACTATCACTAGCAGTCGACGATATGAGCTACTTCACAACATTGGGCTGCAGTTGCTTTTCTGTGGGAAGCCACTTCAGGCATTTGACTGTTTGTTGGAAGTTGTACAGGTTTACCACAACAACCCTCGCCTGTGGCTTCGACTAGCAGAATGCTGTATTTCTGCGCAGAAACTAGTGAGTCTTTTTTAGAAACGTTAGTTGAACTACATAAATAATACTGATTTTGATTACCCAAGTTTTCATTTCCAGTTCTTTTCCAATAGATATCATTGATTAGGTGTGAGTTCTTTCGTCTCAAGATATTGAAGAGTCTGAGTTTTATTAATATTATTACATTTGTGTGGTTATTTGTTTTTAAAGCAAGGTATCGGGTTGTCTGCTTATTTATCGACCTGTCACTTAAATAATAAGACATTAGTCTGACAGAGTTTTCACACGTTTGACGTATTACAGTACAGCATGTAGGTAGGTATTATTAGAAGTTCTCTTAGTATTTGAAAAGAAATTTTTGGGCACATTTGTTACTGTGTGTTTATTCAAAATATTTATTCAAAATGTATGATTGTCTATATTCTCTTTCATTCATAAGTGCCAGCTGGGAAGGCCAAGTTTTAATCTCCATATATCTTCCGATGATTCCTAGGTGTTTTCGTTATTAATATGCACTGGCACAGAAAAAATGTGCAGAAGTTTTTACTACAATTCTATTAGTAGCACATACCCTGCAGAGTTTAAATTTCATTGCGTGATACTACAGTGTATTAGTTTTTGGTATGAAAGTTATGAGTCTATTGTTTCAGTAGTTTTCAAGTTATGGCCGAAACTCTTTTGCGATTTAAAACTTTACATGCTGGAGCAATGTCAGATAATTGTCAAATGAAAAACACCCACGTTGAGGTATAAAGTGTCTAATGTGTGCCAAGAAAGTGACCTAAACCTTTGCAGTTTATACATAATCGTCTGTAACATCAGTGTGGTTCCAAGAGATTCTGTTATTTTTTCTTTTTATAATATCTTGATCAAAACTTCGGCTGTGCCACTTGGTATATATGTAGCAGAATTTGTACATTGAACAACTGTAAATTAAGAATTAACAGTTTGAATTTATATTTCTTGTTTAATATTTTTTCTAGGATAACGAGCAACTTCTAACAACAAAGTTGAAAGCACAAGATCTTGTCAGATGCATTGCTGGTCAAGGTCCACATAAGAAAATCATTCTTAAGCCACTCGATGCCAATAAACCATCTACACGGTAAATCTATTTTTCATTTTAGAAGCACTTGTGTACATATAGATGGAATGAATATAAAATGCTTAGCTAATCTAGTATTCTGTTGTTTGTCTGTTAGTTTGTCTATGTGATAGTTCAAAAGGTTACAGATGGATTTTAATAAAATCACGTTCACAGTTAAACTGAGATTGAAATAAAACAATTTTGGTTGTTATTGATTGACAAATGAAAAAGAAATTTGTGATTACTATTGATTGTTGTTACTATTGTTTTTTATGAGAAATACATGTCTGTCTCACTGATTTCATTGACCAAATACACAACTACATTTTTTAATGTGCATATAATTCATAGCAGATTGCTTCAGTACAGAAGAGCAAGACATCTTGCCTCACTTATACAGGGAATGATACCAGAAAAAAAGACGGTGATTAAAAATTATTTGCTGTAGTGACTGGTCACCATGCACTGATGGAGGTGCTCTATAGGAGTAGATGTGTCATCTAGTTGCTCTTCTTGAGTAATAGATATTATTTATGCCCTTTCTTGTATAGATTAGACGGCCCGTCTGCAGCAATACCAAATGCCACTATGGAGTTTGCTGTACTTTGTCTGAAAAACGCTCTTCAGCTTCTTCCCGAAAAACCATCACTGGAAAAAGCTGAATCTGAAGCAAAGGCAGAAGGCGAAGAGGGTGAGAAGCCTGCGGCTGAGGTGAGAGTGCCGGCTCCTCCAGGAAGCCCTTTAAATGCGGAGCAGGTTTCTAGTTTAAGGTAAGTGGTTGTCTATGAGGAGCTTGCTTGGAAGAAAGTCTGTATCTTTTTTATACACTTTGTTACACCCGAAATTACTCAAAGACCAGCTGTACTCGAGGAGACTTTTGTGACATGACCCAGAGCGTGACTTATCATCAGGGATGTTGTTTTAAGATGAGCCATTGCTGTGACCGAACTGGTAGCGGCATTTCAGTCATGTTTAGATCCTTCTTGTATGAGGTGAACAGTGAGTAACAACCTCATGTCGTGCACACAAAGCATGGGCATCTTACCCATTCAGCCACAACCTTGCTACATTTTTTAGGTATTTTTCATGCATTATTACTTGCACTAAGTTAAAATATGGGATAATTTCGGGTGAAATTCCAAATGTTGTATTGTTGTTAAATGGGCATTCACAAATTTGCATTTCTGCAATTGTTATCAGAAAAAATGTATGCAGTTTTACTTATATTTATGTACAATAGAGCTCATACATTTCTACATGTTTCATTGTGCTTGTATGCTTCTGATGCTAATTTTTGACTTTTTTTAATAGATGCTCAGTTCTGGCATCTTGTGCATACGTGTCTCTGCATGTTGGGGATAGCTTAATGGCACTGAGATATGCGGAACGACTACTTGCACATCCTGACCTACCAGGTGTCTACAAGTAAGTACACTTTTCTCTGTGTATCCTAAATTTTGTGTTATATCCGTTATATAGTGGGGATTATGTTTGCATAACTTTCTACCCATGAAAAAGCAATTGTACCCGAAATAGAAACGAAATGAGAAAAAAGTGCAAAATCATCGTGGTTGTTTGAAAAACTCATCATGTAGTTTTTAACTGTGATTTTTTTAACTTTTAAATGTGTTGAAATAAATATTTAAGTTAAGTTTAGTGAAATGGAGAATCATGAGACTTAGACAGGTTTGAAGGTTTTAAACGAAATGTGATATACAGTTTTGTATTACACGCACACATTGCAAAAATTAAAAAAGGCAAACATTAATATTGTGAAAGCCATTGTCAAAAATCTTGTGTGTTGTAACAAGTTGGAAATTTCTCGTGAATTGATATATTATACTGTGGTGCAACAAGGATTTAATACAATACACAAGATTTAATGTAATAAAAAATTTTATGCCTTTTATCCTCAAAAAACTTAATTTGGTTGATGTTTTAGCAAAGCTTAACTAATCAGTTCAGAGTCAGTGAATAGTCAGAGTATTATTAATTAAAGGTTCATTTTACATTAAATGTAATAGGTATTTGGGACACCTGTATACTGCCGAAGCTCTCATCTTATTAGATCGAATATCAGAAGCAGTGGATAATTTAACACCTGAAATTAGCAACCTGTCAATGAGACTACCAACAGACTCAGCAAAAACTGATGATAACGAGGATAGTGGAAAATCAGACACATTTGGTATGCTGTGTGGTTTATACCTTACAGAGATTATAAACATTTGCTGATAAGGTCAGTTTTGTGAGGTCTTTTTGTAGAGAACTTGGAAGATCTATTTGCAAAGAACGAGCTTGAACTTAAATGAGGTTGTTTTAATTAGAAACTTAAAAAAACTTTTTTGAACCACATTTAAGCTACAGTTAAGAATTACAGTAAATGGAAGTATAAGTTGAAATAATTCACAATAAGTTCAAATAATTTATTCACCCAGTGATTTACATGCCTTAGTTGAGTGACCTTTTCTAATGTGTGTGTAAATAACAAGGATGCTCTGGCTGTAAAGAAATTTGGCTTTTTTAACTCTTGTCTTGTCTTGTTTTTGTGATACTTCTACATTTTTGAAAAGCCAGCTTTTCATGAGTGTTGTACCTTAGTGTACGCAAATGATGGCAAAGATTTTATAAATCAGTAATTTTTGGTTAAAAAGTGATAGTATTTAGAAAAAGACTAGATTTTGACTATAGTGGAAAGAGATTTTTACTCTTTATCCTGCCAAAATTTAGGTGGCTAACAGTTAAGTTTAAATTTGCCTAATGATTGTAAACAGGTGAAATCTTCAATAATTGCTAAACAATGTTATAATAGATTTCGCTTGTACAATTTATTTTGTAACTTCTAAAATAAGACAGATATTATAAAAAAATGTAATTTTTAAATAAAATTTAAATTCTTAAATGTCTCATAAAATCCCCATTTTTCAGCTTTCACTCATGTTTATCTGTATCTATGGTAAATGGCTTAAAACTTGTTTTAAATGTCCCTTGTCTTTCATTTAAGACAAATGACTGTATTTTAAGAATAATATCAGTATTTGAATTTATTTTTGTTTAGTTCAAGCACACTGGTTTCCAGATAAACTTCCAGTAGCAATGTTGGTAATGCAATATAATCTGTGTGTGGCATATACGATAAGAGGTGAATTTGAAAAGGCTCAACAAATGCTATGGAAGGTGAGGATGGTTTTATGCAGTTCGTCTCGTGATTAATTACAATTAGATTCTGTAAACATAATTTTATTGCGTAATAAATTTGTGTGATCTTCCAGCACAGCAGCAGTAACACATCACACATAAGACAGTGTTGGCTAGTCGCACCATTACTGTAGTACCACTATTAAAATTAGTAGCTAGTAGCGTAATGGTAACGCCAATACTTCAAAAATGAGTAGCGGTAAATTGTAATTTCACCACTTTTTTAATAGTGCTGTAATAGCGCTACACCACTCCATTTAATCAGTTAATACTACATAGCATTGGTATACCGGGGGGGGGGGGGGACTGCCCCCCAAATTTTCGGGTTTAAAAAATTTCGGGCAGAACTGCCCTTTGTATTTTCAGAAAATAGTTTTTCAATTTCAAAATTGATGTTTTTTCAGATTTCAATCGTCATCGCCTTATTTTTTCCTGGAATTCAAATATGGCCCGAATCTTGACAGAGTAATATTTATGCCATGCACCTGGATGCCTGAATCTTGATCTCACAGGAGGCGCCGTCCGCGCCGGTCCCGGACAGGCAGTGAGAGTGGTCTGGAAACAATTAGCATTCGCAAAATTGAAAATATACTAGTCGCTGCAAGTCTCCTATTGTTTATAGAGCTCTTATCGCTTCCTGGTTTGAGTGCGGCGCACATTGATGAAAGATTTTCGGAACAAAACAAACGTGATAAATTCTTTTTCTGAGCTAATTTGACCGACGTGAGAATGTGGCAAGTCTCTGTGCATAGCTGCATTCTTAATTCTTGCGTCTTGCATGGTGATTGCTGATTTGACAGATTATGTAACCGATTCGTATATCAGTCATGAAATATGGATAATTCCTCTTTTCTGGTCCATCGCTCTGTCATCTCAGTCATTCAGTGTTCACTGGAAGTAAACTGTTCTGTTCTGGAAGTTATCGCCACACTTCTGGTTCTTAGGACACTGTTTTTACCATAATCAATGACAATCTTTGAAACTAATGACCCAGGTGCTTGAGCATAATCGAACAAGCACAGCTTATCAAGATATCTGGCCATATAGGTCATATCATGTGTTGTGCATCACATTTCAATATGGCTAATAAATAATGTTGATCAGCTTCATGAGTTCAGTCTTATGTCATCAGAAATGACGCCTTTTTGTATTCGCTATCTGGAACTTAGTAAGGTTGTACTTGTTGAAATGGGGGCCTAAAAATCGTGAAATTCTAAGAATTCGGGCAAAGAATTCACTGCTTCCCCAAAATTCAGGGACCCTATGCTGCATAGCGAGTTGTGTTTTCGTTGCTTAGCTAGAACATTGATACAATTTGGTATAATTTGTATTTGTACCTGTGTTTTTGTACAGGTGAAATCTTCCGTTATTGCTAAACAATGTTATAATAGATTTCGCTTGTACAATTTAATTTGCAACTTCTAAGGCTTACCTACTACCTAACAATTTAACTATAACTATTAACTAGTTTTTTAATGTACCACCTATATTTTGGAGTGTACTATATCAATGATGCACAGAAGTCTGAAGTTGCCACAAAATGAGACAGTTGTGGCTATTGTAGTTGTACATACATACAATCATACAGATTATAGTTGCAATCTGTTTTTAAAAATAGCGATAGCGGTAGCACCACTACTTTTCAGGAGTGTAATCATATTGATAGCACTACTACATTTTATAAGTAATTGACCCAACACTGCATATCAGAAGCACAAAAGTGACTAATAGTAGAGAAAAGCAAAAAGTACCACGTAATGTTTCCTGAAATAGAATAAGTCTTGGAAACTTGTGCATTGACACGGGCAAGTCTTACAGCCGTTCCTGAATAGTTAGTCTTCCTATTCCATAGTTAGTCACTGCTCTAGAAGGGGTATTGAAACATAGTGAACTTCATGTTTGATTAGAAAAAGATGTACAGCTAATGCAGAGCAGCTCTAAATGTAAATGACAACTGTGCTGCAGTTTGTTCATAAACCAATAGTTTAGACTGTTAACAGTTCACTTGTTCCCAGTGAGCTGATGTCTGGTTGGACTATTTATGCAAAACAATCAACATCAGTGTAGTGTGTGTATTGTTTCCAGTTTTTTACAGGTTCATAACTCAGAGTAACTGTTTCATCAACATTCAATAACTTTTGTCAGAAAATTTTAATTGTATTAGACAGTTTAGCTACTATTGTAAGTGTTTTTGCCTATCATGCTAAATTTGTTTTACACAGTTTAATTATACACAGATTAATTTAAACTTTTTGTTTCTTCTAGCTAACGTAGACATATATAATTGAATTTTCTTTTTTTAGCTTGCTGCTTTGTTCAAGTCAACTACTGGATTACCTGAGATTCCTGCACACTTGTTAGTGCTTGCACTATATGTGTCTCTTCAACTTGGTAAATTTTTCGATACTTGTTATTGAATATTTCATTCATTGTGTATGTTGCAATTTTTATTTTTCACAGCGCCATTGCAGACCTTGCAAAATACAGGTGGCAGAGTTTTGCAAAAAAGAATCAGAGATTTAGTAGTCGGTCAGGAAACGTTTCATTTAGTTTGATTTCGCTTGGTTTCAAGGAATATCACTACAATTAACGATGGAAAATGAGTGAAACCATTCCATTCTTCCTTGTCCATTGTTTATGTAAATTTTTTTTAATTGCTGTCACTGTTTTTTCAGGCCACACAGACATGGCACGTGTCATCATCAAACAAAATTTTCCCAGCTTAAGAACATAACATCAACCAGCGAAGGACATTAACTGTGCAAAAGGCTTACGTTGGGTAACAGTCCATTCCATGCACAACTGTGCCTGGTTAGTCAAGGCAAACTGCTGGGTCAGTAAAACTAATACAACCACCAGAAAGCTACTGGATAACTGTCTACATCTTTTGCTGAATGTTGTTTTCTGTTGCATGTTAATTGTATGTGGCTTTATGGGATATCATCTTACCAGATGAAATTTGATACTGAGAATTCTGTCTTGTTTTGAACCATTTTGAATAATGTAATCAATAAAACAATATCACTTGTATGTAGTCACATTTCTGTACAGCCAAAAATTGGCTAGCCAAGGCACATGGAAAAATCAAATTTTGTACCAAAATTTAAAAAATTCTGTGTCTTGCTAAGTGGTGGCCAAATTGAAGAATATAGGGCATATATGTAGCAAAACAGAGTCTACACCTTGTTCACAGAATAACTGAAAATTTATGCTTTTGTAAATCCAGCAAAATTTGTCTTTGAAAGTATGCATACTTAAGCTGACATTGTTGCTATAATTTTGTTGCCTTTTCAAAAACTTTTTGAAATTGAAAATTACATTCTTAATCAATTTGAGGCTTTTGAAAACCTAATGAAACTGACAGAGATGATTGTTATGTCGTCCAACAAAGCCAGTCCAAACCACTAATAAAGTTTGCTGTAATTTATTCAGTTTTAATGTTGTATGGAAGTGTTTGATTTTAGCAATCCTGAGGTTTTCAACTGTTTTGAATGTTGGCCCGTTTTCAAAAAGAAGTATTGGGTTATTGCAACAAATTCTAACTTTATGGAACAATACATGAACCTTACAATGATTGACAGTTTATATTCATTCATAGGTTTATGTCTCGGTAATCAGTCTAAGCAGTCTTGCAAACAGTGAAAGATATAAGATATAAGAGCTATGAGTTGATAGAAAATTATTATGCTGTTAAGTCTTCTACTTCAATTGGACTGATAACTGATTCTTTTTGAATGAAATTAGAATTTAACATGATTCTGGAGCATTACAAAATAAATAATGGATGAAATTAATATTCTTATCATATTACTTTTTTGTTTGTTTGTTTGTTTCATTGGAAGAAAGTTTAGTATTCTTTCAAGATGTGAAGTAAATTCGTATGAAGTGTTCAAGCTTAATAAGCTACATAATTAATTTTTGAAATTATCTTTATAATAAAATGTAACGCCTGTATACTTGATTCATGTTTGAAAAATGAAAACCTATATAATTTGACCTCCACTCTGCCTTTCACCTTTCACGTTGTTTAGTAATTATGAGCCTGAAACTAAAACTGGTATTTTAATTAGGTACAAATGAAGTACTATTTGTCAGTAGTTTACTGTAATTGCAAACTGTATAATTTGCAAACGAACGAGTCTTAATAAGCTTAGTGGTTTTCTGAAAGGAATATTATGTACCAGACTGACTTGAATCCAATACCTAGCTGCTTTCATATCCAAATTACTGATTCCTATCCAAATTAGAAATTACTTGACAGTTGTTCAGAAAGATCAAATCAATCCTTTTCGAAGATGTTAATATTATAATAGAAATTTACTGAACAAAATTACCAATTTTTTCCAAATAAAATCCACGATTTCATTGTAACAACTAATGAAGAGAATGAAAATGCAGATATCTAATTGAGAAGGGCCAGCTGAGTGAGGTCAATTTGACTCGAGTTACTTTAGTATTGAATTACTAGGAACATGGATTCTTGCTGGGCTAAAGCATTACAAATTACGTCAGGGGCTTTTTAGCGAAAAGGTCAAGGTGGACAGCACACCACGCTCCTGAAGCGACAGTGAGCGGCTGAGCGCTTTGTGATAATTTTTGTGATCACATTATAATGATATTGCTGTTTGAGGGTTTACTGCTAGCTTATAGTTTTGATAAAGTTATTAACTCACTTGAAATTATACCTTGCTTGAAAGAATGCCCGTATTGCTAACAAAAGCAAGCGTTGAAAGCAAAGTTGAATGCGTCAAAGATCAAAGATAACGAGAAAAAGGACATTTTTTCGCAATTATACAGAATTGCGAACAAAACTTTAAACACAAATGCTATTTTCTAAACTAATCACCCGGGGAATTCGGCGGAAATTTCCAGAAGTTCTTAACGTCAGTACCGAAACCTTGGCTTCGTGGATGACTTTTAAACCAGAATCTTCAAAAAGTATTCCGTATGAATTACAAGGTAGCAGTGTAGATAATAACGACGATCAACATCCTGGCCAATTAGTTCTGCTGGATACTCGTGAAGCTAAAGAGGTGGAGGTTAGTAATATTCCACGTGCATTTCATATCAGCCCACGAAGTACAGGTGAAGAAATTTTAAGTAAAGTCGTTCAGTGTACCGCTGATTCAACAGAGAAAAAAGTGTCTGCAGTGTTTTATTGTTCTGTTGGATATCGAGCTTCAGCCATAGCACAGCAACTAATGGATCACCTGAAAAGGGATGATATTACACTACCAAAATCTATTGAAGTGTACAATTTAGAAGGTGGTGTCTTCAAGTGGGCCAATGAAAGGCGGCCTCTTGTTGACAGTCAAAATCAACTAACAAAATATGTGCATCCCTTCAATGCAGTTTGGGGGAAGTTGCTTTACTCTGATATAAGAAAGTTGCCAATCTAAAGCGCTGTTATTATACACTTATTATAAATGATAAGAAATTTAGTTTTGACAAATGAGTAACAATGCTTTTGTGTTTTTAATTTATGTGAATTAGAGGCAGATGACTACGTTATAATTTCCAAAAAAACTTTGAATATCTAGTTTTGAACTATTGAAATGCTTGTTACCAAAAAAAACTCATGAAGTTACATTCACATTTTATTCTATCAATGCTTTTGTTGTTTTTTTCAAACTGTTAAGCTAACTAGGCTTAAGCTCAAGGTTGGAATGAGACATGGCTTGAGAAAAAAGGCTGATTTAACTAAGTGCATACAACAGTGTACTGAAGTACACAGTATCATTTTGGGTGATACAAGTATTGCAAAATTATTAGTACTTTGCATATATGTTTGTACATATTTTTCTGTATTTGATATAGTTTTCTTGGTTTCTGAATCATGTTCGAAACTTATAAACGTTTAGAAGTAACGTTTTTATAACTTTACACTTCATTTGTAAGATTGCTTTTAAATATTTTGTCATGACTCATGACTTTGCTTTAACAGTAAAACAAGAACTTGAATCTTTCTGTTTAGTACTACTCTCTGTATTAACTGGTAATATATCTCTTCTGGTTCAGTGTTTCAGAATCTTAACAATGATATTGAGCTAGCTTTAGTTCCTTTCTAATGAATTTTATTTGCTACTTTATATGTTGCAAAGCTTTTGGTAGATGCAAGTGCACTATGAATCTTGGCATTCTTGAAAAGTTAATTTAATTGTCAGCAACATGTTACCTATGTTTGGTTTATGCTGTTTGGAAAGTCACACTACCGTTTACATACAGGTGTTGCATTACGTATGCAAAAGTTATTTATAAATGTGTTTTCTATGTATTTTATGAATGTTTGTGAGATTCCATTTGCTGAATGTGGTAAGATTACATTTTTTATGCAATGTCGGATGTTGTTTTATATACACTATTTACATTAATGCACTAATTACACTAATTATCATCACTGTATATTTATATTGATAGTTAGCGATATTATGGTTTCGAAAACAGTCTACTATTACACATAATAATCAGTATCACTTTTATAATTTTTGTATCAACACCTTTATCTTATCTGATTTTTATTTTTATTTTATGTATATTTATTCATACATTTTATTATATAGCTTATAATAATGTAAAATAATTTGTTATATACTATACATAAAAGGCATTTATTATGACAGCTGTTTTTTATTATACTGCATTTGAAGGTAATGTGGCTGTTAGCTGATGGCTGTATTATATAATTAGAGGTAATTTGGTGTATGTATTTGAAATCACTGATAAATATGCATAATAGTCTTTGTCTGTTAATAGAGAAATAAAAGATAAATTTTCTAACCATTTGATTCAATGTCATTATTTGAAACTTTTTTACATAACTATGTTTGCGAGTGAGTTGTATGTTTGATTTTACATGTAGTTGAACCATTTATTGGAAACCCGTAGATTGTAATACTTACCTAAAATGAACATGTTTATGTTTTCAGTTAATTATTTCAAGTTCACCTGGCTGTATTCTAGTGTAGTATTAATGACCTTTAGAAATGAAATTTTGAAACAAAATGACTTTGTGAGCTTAAGTATCAAATGTTCAGGAACTTTAACCTGTGATACCACCATGCTAAATCTAGAAATATTTTGATTTTAAGAATGACTAATTTATCACTAACCTATGACATTTCTCTCTCTGTCTCTGTCCCTCTCTCTCTCTCCTTCTCTTTCTCTCTCCCCATTTTTTCTCTGTCACTTCGGTATACTGATGATGATAATAACAAGTGGTTATGAACATGGTGGTATGATGATTATGTTGATTCAGGTTGTGTTGATGAAATAGGCTGTAATGACAATGGGGCCGATGAATCATAATATTGATAGTGATGCTAATGATGACTATGACAAGGTGTGAGGAATGATGGCAATAATGATGATGACATTGGTGATGTTCACATTGGCAATAATGATGAAATGGTGATGATGTTGTTCATAATAAAGGTGATTATAACAATGATAATGATGGTGGTGTAGTTTATGAAAGACAAATGAATTATACAGCTGCTTATTTTTTTGTTTTTTAGATAATCCTAATGCCCATTGGTATACATAAGTCAAAACAACCATAAACGAATAATTCATGTAGTAGGTTACTATTTATTTTAAAATACCATCCTCAGTTTGTTGTCACAGTAATGTGGCATATTATAAATGCACCCATTGTAATTAACACTTAAAACTACATATGCATTATAGTTCACAGTATCTTTAGAATATAACTGCTGAGGTATAAAATTTTGCATTTTAATATAAATTTGAATTAGATACTGGTACTGTACTGTAGACGTTAAATTCGTTCCTTCAATTTGTTCATTTTGGCTCGCTTAAAAGTTTTATAGAGTCGTAAGTTTTTGTATATATTAATATTGTTCCGTAGCTTCATTATTTTCCAACTAACACGTATATAATAAAATTTGTTCCGTTGCCTCGCTATTTTTCCAATTTTGTTCTATAATATAATGTGCGCACTCCTTTGAATTAGATGTACTGCGTTCGAGTGTGCTCGGAAACGAAATTTCGAGTGTCCATCTCTACAAAATCATTATTCATGCTACTTAACTTGGAATGACAAGTCGGAGACTCCGGAATTAAAATGCTAATTGTTAACTGGTTAGATCGAGTCATAACTAATGCATTTTTTGTGGGTCGTCAGCGCAGAAACGACGAATAACTTTCTGTTGTCGAGTTCCAAGTATGAATGCACCCGAATGCAAACAACTCGTTCTTCCGGACTGTGAAGCCGTAAATTCCGAGTTTCCGGGCACACTCAAACGTGGCATTAACGATAATAAACGTAAATAATTATGTTTCATTCTTAATTAATCTTCCTTTTTAGTCCCTCTGCCTTTAAATTCGTCCATAAATTCGTTGATACCCATATACTTTGCCAATTCGTATAGTGCATCAGTTGGCAAAAATCTGAAAACAAAGATTGGCATATAGCTAGGAAAATGTCAAAAAAATAAGCCTCTAGCACAAGATTTATTTTGCTTTATATTGAATTTCATAATTTTCACTCACTACATAAGGCCGGATTTTGCTAAGAAGAGAGTGGAATAAATTGTGGAATGGAATAAATTACAAACGCCAACAATAAAATAAACTTGCAGGAAAGCCCAACGATGGCTTGGCAAGCCTATTTCAGAGCCCACCAACTATCTCCATGGTCAAGGAATAAAACAGTAAGAACTTCAGAAAGTATTCTAGATAAATGGTATACGTCGTCATATACTGCGTATCCGCTTAGTGGCTGAATGTAAGCAACGCCATATCTGATCAGTAACTATTGGGTGATTGTCGGCTATTTCGTTCGGCCATACAGTGCGTGGGTATTTATGAGGAAGGATGCATAACATAGATCCCAAACATCTCGCTGAGTCACTTCTCCACTTCTGGGTAGGCCTATTGTTCTCTATAATGAGCTAAGTTTTGGTATCTCAGCAGCCATCTACATTAAGCAGGCACTTCACCTGAGAGTGTGATAAAATATTTGTACAATTCTTACTAGATAAATGTGAGCATCGTTCAAACTGTGCATATTTTCAGTTTCAGTATGATTTTAAAAAGCCCTAGTCATCGACCACTAGTGAGTAGAACATTGTAGCAAATAAATGATTATTGAAATTATTCTGTAAGTTGCAACATAAATATGAAAATATAGACACGAAGCTCTAGTCCATTATTATGTAGTATCTTCAGGTGAAAAGGAATAAAAATGCACGCGCGGAAAAATCTCAATATAAAGGATACAATCGCTAATAAATCCCAAAATCTTGCAGCACAAAGAAACGACAAACAAACACAAAATTTTACCAATAATTATTACAAGCAGGAAGAATAAAATAGTAAATAAAAAATAGCCAACAGAAAGCTCTTGGTGAATATGAAAATTTAGCAAATAGTTTGTCGTGTATTAAGCAGAAAGAGACGAAATAATAAAATTGCTTGTGGCGTGTTACGAATTAAAAGAGAAAACTCTATAAATTTGCTGTGATGTAAAATAGAACTTTGAAAAATACTCAGAGCACATGAGCATCGTCACTGAAATATAGAGCTCTGCAAATCTGATTGAAGTTTGGCTACTTCAGTCTACATACAATTTTCGTTCTGATCAAGTACATTTGTTTTAGTCAGGTTTTAATAAAAGAGGACAAGTTTAAATCTAAAGACGAAAACAAGAAGTAAAAGATCAACGACATTAACTCACTTATGCATGCATTCATTCATTCATTCCTTCCTTCCTCCATTCATTCATTCTTTCATACATTCATTTATGCATGCATTTACTCATTCATTCATTTTTTCGTGCATTCATTCAACCATTCATTCGTTTAGTTTTTTGTATAACAATTGGAAGTCATCAAAGCAAATTAAGCGAAGCGATACTTACGGTTTCAATGCCATTACGAAGTACAGAATCCTGGGTAGAATGAGCAGTCTTTGATTGATTCGTATAGCTGTTACAATTTTATCGGTTACATAGTCTTGGTCAAGTTCTGGCAAAAGGGTAGGCCACCTGCGAAAAATACCAGAGACAGTTGGTATAATTCTATAGGCAATGTAAATTGTTTCGTATTACTTTCGTTACCAGATGGCAGCACCGTGCAGCACCCAGCTTTTGTTCAGGCCGGTGAAGGTAATGATAAGCGTGGCGTCACTTATGCAACTTCTGAGTGGGTAAGGACCTGGTACGTAATTAAACATCTTCGGCCAGGCAAAGAGGTGTGTGTCTTTTCTAGTCACGCCTAGTAGCTTGACCTGTTACACCATATGTTATGGGTGCAAATGCTAAAAAGTGATATTCTTTTATCTCAAAGGCAAATTGTTTGCGAGCACTATATTCAGTACTTCAAACTACATTTTTCTGACAGTTTTAGGTATGTACTTTCAATGATAAGCATTATTCAAAATGACGTTCAGTTTTAAAATAACCAAGTAGAGGCGGGTGTAAATTTGTGCCACAGCAGTTCGTGGCAACTTGAGTTAGCTGACTGTCAACTCTGAGTGTCTGTCAGATAAAGAATTTATATAGGCAAAACAATATTTATGTGCTTTACTGTGAAACAGAACCAGTGCACACTGCTCTCTACTGGCATTTACTTTGCTTGCATCCATTTGTTAGTACCTTGATTATCAGTCTCCACTTTCATCTGTTGCTCAGCAATACTTACTTTGATTTAGCACCATCAAACATTCCCGTGTTAATGACGTATGGGCACACACAAGTAGTCATAACGCCATCTTTTCCTTTAACAGCCAACTCCAAACTGGAAAAAATAACAAAATAATTATCAACTACATCTGTTGAAACAAACAGCGGAATGGAATTTTATTTTGCTTTTGTTTACATTTGCCCTAAGTTGTGTTGGCATTGGATAAAATGTCAGCTTGCCATTTTCAGACTGGCGGTGATTTTGCCTATTTTGTAAAACCAATAGGCTAGAGGTTCTGTATTTACAAAGAGTTGTTTATGTGGAGGGTCGTCCAGCAAAAAACGTTCTCCCTATACCAGCACCATGCCCTTCATTTTGCTAGAGGCACCTGTAAAAAGACTCACGTGATCGTGTAGCTCGTTTTCTCGTATTTCCAAAAGAAATTTCCCTTGATGCCCAGCCAACCACCGCCAATACGGTTTCACTCCAATGTGTTCCAATATTAGCGGGTGAAAAATCGTCAAAAACAGCTGTTTTTGTTCACTGCCGTGTAGGAAAATTGCCCATCGGCACTTAGTGAGAGGCTTAGAGGGAAATTTATAGCTCTTTGGCGAGGAAAAACTGGGCTATATCACTGGGTTTTTACAAGAACCTCTGCAAGGTGAAGAATTGTGAGTTAAATTAGGGAACGTTTTTTCCAAACCCTGTATACGCTTGTGAATTAGCTTTAATCTTCTTTGTAGACAGTATTGAAAGAAACTGTTGAGAAGCATTAAACAGGATGACGAGTAACCAACCTCAACGATTCGTGGAACCCAACAGCACCAAACTTGCTAGCGCAGTAGTCTACTAGCCCATTGACTCCTGCAAATCCTGCTGAACTGGATATTGTGACGATATGCCCATGATTCTTCTCCATCATACTAGGCAGGAAGGCTTTGGTTGTCTAAAATGGAGACAATGCGTCAAAATAGTCAAATGATTCAGCATAAAAGACTAGCCGTACGCCATCATGTTTCACACAGGGATTGCCAGCAGCCCATTTTAAAGAGTTATCAAATGTAGCTATGAAAGTTAAAAAACTAAAAGAATAGAAGTGACGTTTGCATAGTTAATAAGACCATTACCAAAATGTTAACTTAAAAAATGTAAGTGGCGAGAGAACAAATTCATTAGGAGAGGGAAATATCTGAATTCTCACCTTACTTGTGAAGAGAACGATGTTAAGGAAAAACGAGCCTGGTTTGTAAAACTTATGAGTGATCACTTGTAAAATTGCTTTAGGGCACCTTTATCTGTTGTAAGAGCTATTTACTTTCTTGGTAACTACATTCGAATGAGACTAAACACCTCTGCTCGAGTTTGGCATATGAATATTTTTTTATATAATTTGAGTGCGACAATACAGCTTGCAGAATGCCAAACTGCACAGAAGAGATCTTTCTGAACCAGGCTTGTGAAACGTCATCATTACTATTTATTGTCCATTCAACAATGGTCACGAAGCATCGTAAATAACCGCGTGGTCACACGCGCGTGTTTCAGATGAATGCATAATGACTGCCCGAGCTCGACATTCACTGTGGGCGTTTTCATCCATTATGCTGAATTTGACCACGCAGCTAACCGTAGAAAACTGATCGTAGCTAAGACACCTCTTTTGTTTCAGTACTCATCTTATGGAGATATCATGATAATGAATTAGGCTCTCGTTTCTCCATATACACTAACGTTGAGCAGGAATCCGTTGTTCAATGCTGGATATCGGTGTGAAGTGTGCCAAAGTGTAAAAAAAGCCAGGCGCGACAATGTTTTATCATCAATGTCATAATCGTCACCATAATCATATGATCATCATCATCATCATCATCATCATCATCATCAGTGGCAGCGTCAGTGAGAGCAGTTTTTAACTGAGTGCATGTAGTAATATATCATACAACAGGCCTACACATACATCACAACCATTACAATTATGTGGAGTTAAATGTTGATTCAGTTTTGAGATAGTTGTACCCACGAGCTAATTAAATATCTAAATAAAGAAGAATACTCATAAATACTGTAACCATTTATCTCATCTGTATTCATATTTTGCATTTGGAGGTTAGCAATTGAGGTTTCCTCATGTCTTTAACTAAACAGGCTCAGAGTTTTTCAAATCCTTGGTCCTAAACTTAACTGTTAATTACTTGTATACAGTGATTAGTTTCTCTTAACTATGTATAAGTGGCTCTGGTTAATTGCATGCTGACTGAGAACAGAGCACGTGAATCAAGAATATGCTTTGATCCTATGGATTGATAGCTCAAGTGGCCTAATGCCACAAAATCTTGGTTCGAGCACTGATTGACTCACACTTTTTAAAGCCAAATTTCTAAATTTAATTATTAATTAAAATCTTTAAAATGATGTTGTTACTGCGTTGCGTCATCTTTTAGGATACCCGGTCAGTTCTCAGTGGGATTTTATTGTGTGAACACTTTAATAGTAGTTTATGATAATTTCATGCGATGCAAGCGCCTATTAGTTAAACGCGCTGATAAAATCAAACACAATGAAATGTAAAACAAAGCTTCAATTTTTAGATCCAAAACTGCAAAATCTGTAGAACTCATTAAAGAGCGCAGATTCGTAGAGATGAAATCGCGTGAGCCCTTCAAATTTCAAATGACTGTGTATAATTTAAAGAAATCTCACTGAAAACAGTTCGATTAGAGTGGACCAGTGATTTATATGTACATACGAGGTTTCGAGCTTATTTAATTATTGAGCGATGTGTAAACATTTGTGGGCACATTTTGCTAATTTATTTTATTTAACTTCTGTCTGCAATAAACTGTAAGCACAAAGTTAAGAAGACACAAACTACACAATATTTACACAATAATAAAAGGACCATCTGACTGCGATGAGATGTTGTTTTATAATGTGAAATTTTTATCAGCTTTAGTGATCAAAGCTCTAGCTCTCGTTACAGTGAAATGCCTCATCCTACATACGTTACGTTTTTAGCTAGGACATCTAACAGAAGATAATACGTGAATACGATTCCAACGACAAAAGTATGCCAAAAGTATCAAAGTTCACTTGTCGAGTTTAGGCATTCCTATGGTCCATGGACACTACTAGCTCACAGAATTTTGTTTGACCACCAAATCACGATCTGTGTCAAGTAAACCTAACACACACTTGCTTTCTGGAACGAAACTAAGATAGGGAATCCGCCAAGTTGGAGGTAAAAGGATTTCTCGGGACGACATGAGGACGTGACGGTTTAATTGCATTTAATTAATCTAAACAACATTGAACGTTTCTATCCATTCACAGTCCTGTTGATGGCTTGTAACTTTGCCATTTCAATTGCATGTTATTTTTTCCATCATTGTGTGTCATCAATCCCTGTTTGTTCATTGTTTCTGCTTCTAGTCTCGAAAATTTCATTTTTTGGAGCCAAACCCTTATGCTGTCTAGAAATGCCTATGTAATAGGTTATATTCCTATAAGATTTTGCTGATCTCCACCCCACTGTCCCAATGCAGTCTTAGATGGATCAGTTGTTGATTAAATTGTTAGTGAGAGGAGAAACAGCTGGGTCATATACACATTACATAATGATTTTGATACATTAAGCACATGGTCCAAAGTGGTGTATTACGTGCAGATAATACATTATTTTAGCAACAATGTGGCGAAATTCATTATTGGGTTTATCCAACAGAAGGTACGGGTAGGGTTATTGATGATAAACGCAAACATTTGATTTAATCTGTTCAAAGAAGAAAGAAACCGTGCACGCAAGACCAAACATAAGAATTACGTCAAAAGAACATCAACGTTTATGCAAGTGTTTGAACTTACTAAGGCCTGATAATAAATCCAGTGTCCTCTGGCGTAATATCGCAGACTTACTCTAGGAAAGGGCGTGAATTAGTAGTAGCTACTAGCTAACTAAAGAGCAAAAAGTATATAGCTGACGCAGTCATGTCATTACGTGCTAGTTAAACATCGTGACAGGAACAACTAAAATTATTTTACCCAAAAATGCGCCGTTGTGTTGACGTCAAACGTTTTTTGTATCAGATGATCTGGAGCATCTAACAGTTTCTTCCCAGTAACAATCCCAGCATTGTTTATTAGCATTGTTATATCACCGACTTCCTCTTTAGTCTTTTTAGCTGCTTTGTAAATCTCTTCTCTGCTACTAACATCTACTTTGTACGTATAAGCTTTAGCACCTGTTTTGCGAACCTCTTCGGCTGTTTCTTCATTAGCTTTGTCATTGATATCCCACAGTACTAACGTACAACTCAGTTTTGCTAGCTTTGTGCTAAGCAGACGACCTAAACCACTACCAGCTCCTGTTATGAGGACTATTTCTCCACTAACTTCTTTGCTCTTCATACTATCTGGCACAAAAAACATGACTATTGCTTTGACAATAAAAATGTGCAATAGCACCATAGTCACAATTGTCTCTGTAATAGATGGCCATATATTAACCATTTTTTGCTTTATGGTGTCTAGCAGAGGCATTCTTCAAAAACTGTTCTTTCTTGCACAATATAAGAGTGTAAAATTGATAGGAGCCAACAAAACTGATGTTTGACAGCACGTTATAACTATTGATGTATGTAATCGATAAATCTACGGAAAGCGCATAAACTACTGTTAGCGCCATGCGGTGCATGCGCACCAAAATGCTAAGCTATGAGCTGTTAAAGCTTGTCCTTGACTTAGTTTATAAAGCGTAGACTGGGTCGTGATAAAAGCACCGCCTAGTGGGGGTTAATTTTGTTTCAAGCTTGGTTTGGAGACGATAATTAGATACTAAATTGATTCATGAGTTTACTTTACCAGGAATAAAAACTAATATTTTATCATACACTGTGTCATCTACAGAGGATGTGCTGAAGTGTTGGCTGTTGTAATAATTATAGAGTCCCCTGTAAGACTTTATAGATCATACGTATTTGCTTATCAGTTAGAAACGTATGTTGTAACGGAGGGTTACAGCGTTTAGCTTAAAGGATACATAGACTCAATAGTTGAAACCACAATATTTTTTAATCAACATTGTATAATACACATCATATTGATAATACTGATAATTAGAATATAAATCATAAATAGATTACAAGTTTTATAAATTAGAACTTAATTTATAGACAAAATATATGTGAATTAGGATCCTTTATAAAAGGCTTAGCTTTATTACAATGCAGCGCCGCACTCGCCACCAAAGATAAAGGTAGGTTTATATTCAATAGTACAGTAAAAAAACTAGTATAATTTATTCAAAAATTAAAACCACGTTACAATCATGACATGTATGATATGTTCTTGGTTACTAAAAAAAGAAAGTGGAAGTTCTGTAAACGTATCACCATGTAAAACCTCAATAAAACACTTAAAGCAAAAAAATGCAGTTATCAAAATTGTTAACTTTTAACATGTAATTTGGCATGCTGGAGAAATGGCATGCCTCTTAAGTTAATACATAAGATTATGGATATGTATAAAATAAATAAAATAGCTTATTTTATGGATTTTTGAAATTTTATTTTATGGATATCAATAAAATAAGAAATAGACTATATCTGGAACGAGATGCTCAGCGGGAAATCAATTAAACAGTTAAAACAGGAGTGCTTGAAACGTGTTTTTAAACACGCAGGACTTAGTTTTAATTTTATCGGTTTCATATCACTTCAAATTTAATCAAACTTTACGAGACAATGCCTTGTAATTCATCACTTCAGTTCAAATAATTCGTCTATTTGGTACGAATGTAGAATGCCCTCTAGGCTGAAGTTTCCGATCCAATGCCTGTATTCAGTTTTGATTGCCTATTGCTTTGCACCTTCTTTTTCTTCCTTTCCGAAATGTACACAAAACAGACACTCTACAGAGAGTACGTCTCTGGTGGCTGGGTCTCTCTCTATTATTTTCAGACCGAACTCCAGCTCATGCTTTGGTTAAAACTTCGCCATCTTGATAACAAAAAGACAATGAGAAAAAACAATGTAAAAGAGCAAATCCGGAAATGCGCTTTTGTTGGTTTGCTTTTTCTCTTTCTCTCCTTCTAACGTTCGTTTTCAGTGTTGCCAATGCTTACAACTCGTTACTTTGTGCAAAAAATCACAAAAAATATTTTTTTATTTTATGCATTTCTTATTTTATGGATTTTTCAAATTTTATTTTATGGATTTTTGGTCTTATTTTATGGATATCCATAATCTTATGCAGCCTGCAGTCTTAACAAATCCTTGTTTGATTCAAGGCTTCTTCGTCAAGGCGGAACCCAGCATAATTAGTTAATTACGCTAGACGTCACGGTCTTGCTTAATTTACCCCTACTCTTCCTTTGAAATTATCCATAAAATTAGGAATGCCAGACCAATGCCCCACTATGAATGCTGCCTCTGGTGGCAAAAACCTGAAACACAATCATCACCATCACGTTAAATTACTTTTAGAATACGAATATTTAAATGATTGTACTTGTAAGGCTTTTCTGTAAAGCAAATTATTATTATTAAACTTATTGTTAAATTTTAATTGAAAGCAAACAGAAGTAGTGACTTGCACAAAACGTAACACTAGTCATTTTTTCACAAATACAGAGTAAAAACCACTTGAAGTCTTTTTAGCAGCGAATTGCTATAAGTTTTATTCATTTTAGCTAACTTGCTAGTTAAAATAACGTGTTAGGTTTCTTCTACTAACTGAATATCAGCAAGAGATCAACTGAATATGGGTCATCTGCTAACTAAGAAAATTTTAATAACTGAAAGGCAAGCAAAACATTTACCCTTTAAGCAAGAATGCAAAGTAGAGAACCCTGGGCATTATAAGGATCGTTTGATTCGTCTGAATGGCTTGCACAATTTTATCTGTTGCATAGTCCTGGTCCAGAGCTGGTATCAATTTTGGCCACCTTTAAAAAATTAATAGTTATACAGTATTTATGCGCATAGAGGTCAACGTAATAAAAAACGAATATGTCAGTTGACTGCCATGAACACGTGCCGTCAGATTATTTTTTATCTATGACCAGCTATGTGAGCCGTCCTCAGCTTTGTCTCTTCTCGTCCCTAGGATAATCTGTTAACATGTGGGAGCAATTTTGAGACTCTCTTAATGAACGTAATAAACGCATAAATATATAATAAGGACGTATTATCACACAAGCTAAATAGTTTCAGCGCACACCATGTTTCTCCAAAAAGGATTTTGTTATTGGAAATTTAGTCAGCAAACCTACAAATTCTGCAAAATTACAAAAAGAAACAATAGACTAGTTTCCACGTTTCCATTAATTACATGTAAGCATATAACTTACACAAGTAATCAGGCTGCGCCAGTGAAACTGCACTTTTCATGAGCACCAGTGGTAATATGTACTAGATTAACATGACACTGAGAACATTATCTTACTTGGGCATTACTCCTTCAAACATTCCAGTGTTGACAATATATGGACAAACGCACGTTGTATGAACTCCATCTTTTCCCAACGTTTTAAGTTCTAGCCTGGCAATAAAAACAACAAAACAGTTTTTAGATATTGTTTTTCATATACAGCAAAAGTTACAGAAACACAATTTACGAAAGTAAAGCATATAGGACTAACATTGTAAGATTCGTTTAACCGAAAGCTATCTCGTTTGGAGTATTATATCCATCTTACGTTTGGTCAGAACATTATTATAAGTCCAGAATATAGTATATATATATATATATATTCTTTCCAGTCCCTAATTTATTAACGACGCCCACTGTTCTTAAAACCGATTGCTAAGTGTACGTTATAGCAAATTAGCTAAAATCAATAAATTTAGCTAAATTCGCGATAAAATCAGTAAAATTAAAAAGGCACGAAAAATGTTATTAATGTTGCATTTTAATGTAAAATAGTGGCATGTCTGGGTTACTGTAAGCATTGGCCTGTAGTTTTGTAAAGGTAATATGTAATAACATAACCTGTAGGCTACGTCAAATTTTGTAGGGCATCAACTAACGCTAATTCTTAGCTCCACTACATTTATCCCTTATTTTTTGCAATATATTATTCTTTTGAGGTCGAGATCGAATTTCAGAATACATATAATCTCTCCTGCCTAAAGTGTCAATTTAGTAAATTTGGGTGCATTAGCTTGTGCAGTTGTCAAGTTTTTGAATCCTAAAGGTGGACCAAACCACTGATTGGTGGTCTAGACCTTTAATCTAAGGTCACTTTACTATTGTAATGGGTGTTATTCAATGGCCTACTCAAATTTACATTTTATGTTTTTTGGCTTCACTCGTTTATTTCATGTAACCCAATTTAATCCCGCGAGGTATTAATTTCATAACATCTTTTTCACCTGTGATTAAACTCTTGGTTGATATAGAATCCAAGAGTTCGTGAAAATGACCTTTGGTATTAATGACCACCCTAATATTTGTATATACCACTACAATCGGTCCATATGGGGCCTTCGGTACTATTTGGTACTAAAATCTTTGCAAATTTAGTTGTCTAGCTCCTTTCGGTTTGCCACATGTTACAACTATATTTTTTCTCTTCCTACACGTTCTCCTACTCTTCTTTTCGTTTTTCTTTCCTTCATTTTAAGCAATTCTATGGCTCTGTGCTGCACTGCAAGCAAAAACGATCAAAGTAATGAATCACGACAAAACTGAGAGATCTTTCCAAAGAAGACAGGCATTGAATAATGTTATTAATTTTGGCTTAATTTCATTTATATTATCTCATAAGACTTAATTAAACCTAGTTTAAACAAAATTGAGTTTAAATGAGGAAGCCGAGTTGTTTTTAAGCGCAAACCTTAAAGATTCATCAAACCCAACAGCTGCAAATTTACTGGCGCAGTAATCTGCCAGCCCATTCACTCCTGTGTGTCCTGCACCACTTGCTAATGTGACAATGTGACCATGATTTCTTTCCAACATGTATGGCAAAAATGCCTTAGTTGTCTGCAAAATAATTATCAGATCTGTAAATTCAGCAAGGCTATTGTCTTTTGCCAGATAAGTTGCAACTTAGTAAATTTTAAACTGTGACAAAAAGAAAAAGACTCTAATTACTATTCTGACTTTAACATCCGCACAATAACTCTAGCAATTATTAATTCTAATCGTTCGATTCACAGAAGAAGCCGCCCGTTTCTCATTTCAAGAATCGAACGTTTGAGCCCGAAGCATTTTGATTTCTTGGCCGACATATTGGTAGCCTATCTGACGAAAACTTGGAGGTGCAGTGTTAGGCTGATAATAATAATTATTATTATTAATTTTATGTAGTTGTAGTTGAAAGTGTGAAGCTTTATAACATGCGAGAATATCAAATTGAGGGTAAATGATCATCACATATTAGAAAATCGTATCGCAATACGATTTATACTGTATAAATGTGGTAAAATGCTGCAGTCGTTTTGGTCTTTGATCTACAGGTACAACTATCATTTAGCTTCCACATATTAATGATTTACAGTTGCTTTTACATACATGGTTTTATTTAACATCATATTGTTATCTAAGAGCACCTGTAATCATAGTTCTACAAATCAGGTACTATTTGTCTTAGAAAACAGTTCACTGGAACAGTTCAAAGTCTGACTGTCTGATGTGTAGGGGTATATTGTTCAACTTTAATTTATTAATAGCAATCTTGTATTTTGTTTCCAATGCTTATGAGGTAAACCTAAGTTCAATAGGCGAAAAGTCAAATAAGCAATTTTTGCATATTTTTAATCATCTAGGTGCGGTAATAAGCTAAAATAATATGAGTAATGAAAGTTATTAATGTAGAACATGAGATGTATTGACAAAATAGAATGCAACAATCATTACTGCATTCTGTTATTACTGCTAATGTTACTGCTGCAACGGCTGCTGCTGCTGCTACTACTACTACTACTACTACTACTACTACTACTGCTGCTACTACTACTACCACTACCACTACCACTACTACTAATACTAGTACCACCACCACCAAAACCACCAACACCACCAACACCACCACCACCAACTCCACCACCACCGACACCACCACCACCACCACCACCACTACCACAACCACCATCACCACCACCACCACCACCACTACTACTAGTACTACTACAATCATATAACATGTAATAACTATAAACAGAAATGTATTCTGTTCACTGAAATGTCTCTCGGATAGGTTTCTTTTCTTATATTGCATAAAATCAGGTTTTATTCAAATAAAATAATTATCACAGTACCTTTATTCCAGTGACTGAAACTTACCCAAAAATGTGCAGTCGCATTAACGTCAAACGTTTTTTGTATAAGGTGATCAGGGGAATCCAATATATCTTTGCCAGTTACAATACCAGCATTGTTTATTAGCATTGTTACCCCCCCAACTTCTTCCTGAGTCTTTTTGGCTGCTTTGTAAATCTCTTCTTTCCTGCTAACATCTACGCTGTACGTATAAACTTTAGCACCTGTTTTGCGAACTTCTTCGGCTGTTTCTTCATTTGCTTTATTATTAATGTCCCACTGAACTATCGTGCATCCTAGATTTGCTAATTTTATGCACAGTAGACGTCCCATGCCACTTCCGGCTCCTGTCACCACAACGATTTCTCCTTCTAGATCCTTGCTTTTCATACTAGCTGGCACAAAAAACATGATTATTGCTTTTAAAATTAATAAATGAACTTTGACAAAGACTACGACAGTTTCGACAATGACAGGCCAGATATTAGCCGCCATTTGCTGACAATTGTTGGTTGTAGGCATGTCTGTTCTCGTCTAAAGCACTCCAGCTGTATTAAAAATCTTTATTTTACCACGGTTTAGTATCAATCACTGCTTTTTCGAAAAGTTTGCCTAAGGTTGTTATCGATCAGATACGTATAGCAATGTAAACTGCACTACAGAGCCTTTCTGTGCTGAAAAGGGGCAACCTTGACCCAAAGCCTGTGTTTGTACGAATTATTAAATGCTATGCTCCAGGCACTCATGCCGAACTTCCCACTGATGGCAGTGTATAAAATAAGAGCATGAAGTTTGAATTGCCTAAGTAGATGTCACTTCATTTCATTTATTACGTAATCTTACTTAAGAACAAAAATACATATAGTCATCATATAATTAACATATAATTATTGTGAATATGGTTACTAAATTTTAAGTTATGATTGACAGTGATCAGACGACGATCAGACGATTTTGCTGGAAGTAAAATATGTTACGTAAAATAATCATTCTTGGGATTTTGACTTATAGAAATTTGAAGTTACCAAATTTTTATTAGTTGACAATATCTTTCATAGGTGCTTAGATTGTATCACTGTCAGCTGCACTTACATGGTGATAAAGTTTAACATCATCAGCGTAAAGCTTAACAGATGCACAATTTACAATAGTAGGAAAAATATTGTAGCTTCTTAATGAACTTCTCACCAGTCCCATCAATGAAATTGGGATAACAGATTGGAAGAGGTAAAAATTATTAAATTAATATCGACTACATGATGATTAATTTGATATTAAATAAAGAATAACATTTGTTCGAGATTTAAACTAGGCAATGTTTTTACGTGCCATTGTGTCGGAGAAGCGAACCTTATAATCAGGGTTTGTGCTCGATTCAAAGAAGAGAAAATCTTTACTTTTCAATATCTCAGATCTTTAGAGTTATATGCTAAACTTTTACTGTTAACTTATTGTTTTTTCCAGAAACTGCGAAAAAATCTTAAAATCATTTAACCATGAACTAGGTCTATTTGAACATTCGGAAGCAATATTGCTGTTACATCACTAATTTGTCAATGTAGTTATCAGAACGATAATTACTGCTGTAATAACCGGATCCCTTTAATACTAGTAATAAACAGCAAATTATTACAGAGAACATTTTTCCAGGCGTTGGTAGGATAGTCTCTCTGCTAGAATAGTAACTCCATCCTGCACTGCCTTCTACTGGCAGAATTTGTTATCAGGTTCAGAATATATTTGAAGAATGAAGATCAACAGCCATTATTAGCTGTTCCAGTGTCCTTTCTTGACGACACCAAGTTTAAGAATTATTTGTTTCTACGACAAGGCGGGTCCCATGGGACACAGTTATTATTATGGCCGCAATACAACAAATTCAGTGGTTTGAAATAAAGAAAAATGTTTACAAAAAAAAATCGGGGGTCTGCGAAGCTATTGATGAAGCGAATTTCTCATGGGCCATTTTAAGAAAAACTCGTCATTTACTATTGTTGTACGTACCTATTATTTTTGTAGTACAAAATTACCGTTGTATCTACACGTTTTTTTATTATTATAACGTAAGCTTGAGCTTTATGAAAGAAATGAGACAAGTCCAGAGAAAATCAAGCTGAGTAGGTCCTCTCTGCAGTAAAACGCAAGACAAAAACAAGAGAAGACAGAAAAGTATCATTTATAATCTTTAACAGTTTGATAAAAATTGAACATTCAAAATGCTGAAAAATATCCGCTTGTGTGTAAACACTGTAAAACTCCAATTTGTTAGAGTGCTAAGCTAGCATATATATACATTATGTAAACTATATATATAGCACCATGCAGCGTATTAATACCAAAGAATTATTAATTGCATAATGCATGCGTTAGAGTTTTAGCATTATGCACGTACTATAATTATTTTTTTCACTTTAATTTCAGTACATAGAAAGTATCATAGAGCAGTAAAATGACTTTAGTCAAGTAAAGTAACAGGACTAAGATCACTGTTTAAAAATGCTACTAAAGACATAAAATAAATGCTTTCAAAAAGGAGAAAGGATTAGTAAGCTAAATATTTAAAAAAGGGCTAGTAAGTGCAAATTTTTAATAGGCAAAAATATTTGAAGTTAAAATGACATCAGTGTTAAAAATAAAATTGCGCATGACTTCAAAGCTTAATTTAAAACCCGTTGGCGAAGGCTAAAATATATTTTACATAAAATCACTTTAAAATGATTAGGCCTACAGACATTCTCTGCACATATTCTTATATGCTGTGGTATGCCTCTACAGTAAGCAAAGAATTTCGCCAATGCAAAATAGCAGGCCGTTTTTGATTTTCTAATATTACCAACATGAAAACTGGTCTAGAGTTTATGAACAGGAAAGATATGAACAAGAAATTTTAAATAGAACACGCTTGACATAAACCAACAGAGCAAAAACTAGAACTTTTGCAAAAAATATAAAACAAGCGTAATTAAAATAGACGTAGTATAGTACAAGCGTGTGGCTCATAAGTTTGTTTAAATTTGGCCTGTCTGGGAATTAGCGGAAAACGAATAATGGGAAAATGCACATTCATTAATCTAAATTATGCTAAATTATTATGTGATTGAAACTGCTTTTATTCAGCGCTATTATTTTTCATTAGTGAATTTAGCTAGGCGTCTGGAAAACAAATGACTGCATTTTACAAATAAATTCACACTTTTCCTGATTATGACACACGATATTCGCGGTATACTGTGTGTTTATAATATCTATTTCAGCGTAATATACATGTCATATAAAAGTACATATAGGCCAGATTAAAAAAATATACAGTAACTATAATAAAATTAATGCCTAAATTGAAAAATATAATTAAATTTGAACTATATTTGTAATTAACTGTTGACAGGTGTCTTTCGCTTTAAGGAAATGGACAAAAATAGGAGATTATTAGACTAAGATTCAGCGTACGATTAGATTATTATAACAGTCTAATTCTTGGAATTCCCAATTGTGAAATTAAAATAGTTCAGCTCATTAAAATTTCGCAGCGAGATGCATTAGAAAAACAAAGAAGTGTAATGGTACTATTCCAATTTTTCGGCAGTTACATATATGGGCTTCTCCTAAAGCAACGAACTAAATTCAAACTTTTTGTATTACTTATAAAAAATTACACAATATGGCGCTCGTCTACTTAGAGAACTACTGACAAGGCATATACAATATATAGCACTCATTGTCTTCGTTTCAATACGTCAGGTTCAATCAACCTGGAACAACCAATTAGCAATACTGTTTACTATAAAGTATAGAGACAGAGCTTTTTGGAACAATTTACCAACTTTTATCAATTTGACACAAGTTTTTTTAAACTTCTATGATTATAATGGCTTTAAAATTTCAAATTTAAATGTATTAGTATTTTATCATTTTAAAATTTTACTGTCATATGTAGGCCTTATGGGTTGAGATGTTTTAACCATGTAGTGCGTTTGATAAGAATGAATTGTTGTTGTTGTTATTATTATTGTTATTATTATTATTATTATTATTATTATTATTATTATTATTAATTAATTAATTAATTAATTAATTAATTAATTAAGGTGCGAGAAACCGCCTGCAGCTCACTATCTCACTATAAAAATAGTCCTATGTCGACAGGGTTCTTAAATAGAGTTTACGAAATAACGCAAAGAACTTCAACGAATAATAGTTGATTAACTGATTTACTGCAAACTTTATAACCTTTATTGTTAATTTAACTAAACTCGAGACAGAAGCATTAACATGTACTACAAGCAGGGGAATGCACTTTGCTTTTTTGCCTTTAGTGCCATTAAATTAATTTCTCACCAGTTTATCCCAATGCACAGATAAATGTTAAGTAATACAGCAATGGTTTAAGAAGTTAATAATAAATGCTGGAAAACCCAAGTCAGTAGACTTACAATATCAGACTAAAGTATCAAAAACTTTGCTTGCTTTACTCAGATAAATAAAACCAGATTCATCTTTGTTTGCAATGAGAAAACACTAATAGATGCAAATTTACATCTTTGTATATTTTTTGTGTCCAAACTGAAAATCAATAGACTAGATACAAACGAAAGAACCGCATTTGATTTTAGTCACTTGTTTCAGAATTTTCCAAGAAACATTGCATAAAACAGTGGCAATGTCACGATTTTTTATCACAAGAACTATTACAATTTTAAAAAGTTGCCGCTACGTACCATTTTCTAAACGAATTAGCTTTAATAAGACTACTTATTTATTTAAACGATTTTAAACCTGCTATTTGCGATAATAAAATAGTGAAACCAAATTGAAATAAACTCAAACAGTTAGCCAAAAAGTTCAAAATTACTTAAATTTATTACAATGAAATATTGAAAAAACAAACACGCAGGAATGTGTGGAATTGAACTAAGTGCCTTTAGAAATGCAAGCCCAACCAGCTAGATTATTTCTACTCGGTTTTAAAAGGCAACGGCACATTTCTAGTGAATCATGTATCTCATGTGACGTATAATCCGATTACAATCATAGCATATGAACCCCAACAAGGATCACATCTCGCTAATCTCTTTCTTGAAAAGTCGGCAGTAACAAGATTGCCGAATCTGATGAGTGTAGCTTTAAAGTCGTTCTTGAAGAAAATGGCTTCCTTGGTTCGGAGATAAACGTTTGTCAGTTGAGTCTTTAGAGACAAACATGGTCGCAATCAGCAGTAAATCAGTTCTGATAAAAACAGCCCTTAGAAATTGTGTTAATATACGAGTCAAAGCCTCGAGGTTTTGGACCCTGGCGACATTTTGTGCAAGAATCAATATTTCACAAGAGAAAAGTGAGAAAAGTGATAGAAACTTGTAAATAAAACTAATGTCTTTGATGAACAAAAATGAATATACAAGCATAAGACTACTGTCTTCGTAATAGTCGCAATAATCGTCATCACCATTGTCGCCAACGTCGTGATTGCTATCATTGTCCCCATCATAATTATTGTCATCATCCCTGTCAGTATCACGGGCCTTCTTATTATTGCCCTTTTCTTCGTTGTGTCAACAGTGGCAGAAGTGATAACCGCATCCATCATCATCTTTGACAACAATGTTACGTCACTATCAACATCACTAGGATCATTACCGTCAGTGTCACCATTTGCCATTGGTGTCGTTATCGTCATTCTTGTTGTTGTTGTAATTGTTGATGACGAGAATGGGTTGACGACAATTGCGATACTATTTCTTTCAGCGACTTTATCACAGTCGTTGTTGTGAAACTCGGTGACAATGATGATGATAATGATGATATGATGATGATGATGATGATGTGATGATTATAGTGACGATAATGACGACGACGACGACGATGATGGTGATGATGATGGTGATGACGATGAAATGACAATTAACATTGTTGTTTGTTCATTTTGCCTTTGCCGTACTGTAAGTATTGCACTATGATTGCACAGTATTGCATTTTTATCGTTTTTGTGCAAGTATTTTTATGGAAAAATCTGAAATCCGATAAAGTTGTTCAACCAACTAATCAGTTAATCAAGCAACCAGTCAGTCAGCGAGTCAGTCAGTAAGTCAGTGAGCCAGTCAGTCAGTGAGTCAGTCAGTCAGTGAGTCAATCAGTCAGTCAGTCAGTCAGTCAGTCAGTCAGTCAGTCAGTCAGTCAGTCAGTCAGTCAGTCAATCACTCAATCAATCAATATACCAACCAACCAACCAACCAACCAACCAACCAGCCAACCAATAAACTAACCAATAAATGTTTTTTGTACAGATTATGTGGCTTTTTGTTAATAAAGTGATTAACTAGTTGATGATTTCAACCTGACTCTTAAATGCACACTGCGTGCGCATGATCCTCGTTTATATTAGAGTCTGGAAGTCACTCATTCATTTCTCCCTATATAGACGGTGCATCATCATTACACTTAATATTGCTATTATGGCGATGATTCATTAATTATAGCCAAGCTGAAACTGTCACACGTTCCACTATTATTAATAACAATGATCTTTCTATATCTCGTCTGCCTCCGTGCCTTGCATCAACTCAGGCGAGAAGGCTGAGAGCAGTTGCAATTGTATGGTGGAGTTGCAAGCTATTTCGGCTGCTGAGTGGTAATTGGTAAGTACAATTATTGGGTTTACTTCGACGTTTTTTTCGTGATATGGAGGCCACACCTCTAAAATTGAAGCTGTCTCTTTGTAGACAGTTTTTATCTTGCGCTTGAGTGAGAAATCCACAGGGCGTCTTTTCCCAGAGGGGTTCGAGTGAGAACACGGAAAAATAACGCACAGCCAGTATATTCGATGGGAATTTGAAAATTTTCTGTTGAGGAATTATATGCCTGTTGCAGTTAAGGATTGGGTTCCTCATACGTAGTGTGAATGGTTTTAAAGCACCGGTTTTAAAGCATTGATGTTGCTACATTAGGGTAATAAAATATCAATAACTTAACTTATTTGATTTTAATATTTTTACATACATGTTATGTATTTCTGCATCATTACTTTGCTGTAGTGTTTTTCCATGTATAGTGCAGCTATACTAAATGTTTAGCCTTCAATTTTGCTGCAGTGTGATTAGTCCATCATTTCGAAAGGAAAATGTAAGTTAAGAAATGCTAAGGTTCCCTTTACCAGCTCAATTTCTTTTATACCATTATCCTGTTTTTAGGTACTTTAACGTTTAAATATTTATTTCTGCATATTACATATTATTATTGCTGCTTTGTTGCTACTTAGTTTGCTATTTTGCTTTGTAGCGCTGTCCATTTTGAAATTTTCTGTTTTGCGAAATATTTTTCGACATTTGATTTTTTAATCCTTATTTCCTGTTTTGAGTTAATTTTAAACAATCAAAACAAAACAGTACGTATCATTGCACATGGCACTTTTATGCTAATTACTGTACTCAGGTTTATTGTTTTATTTTTCACATTTCACTGATATCTTAAACTAGTTGCTCGCGATTTCAAAACAACTTTTTCAAATTTTCATAATATTATTTGAAAATATATTAAACTTGGTTCATGTGTCGATGCACGATCAACACATTTATCTGGGAATTCCAAATAAAAAAGTCGCATTTTTAACATCAAATTACTTGTCAAACATATTTTTATGAAGCGTGAGAAGACACGCTAAGGTCTCTGAAAGCATTAAATTAAAATGTCACTTTTAAGAAATTGCCTGATTATCATTTCACACAAAAAGTTTATCGCGAATTAGTGCATTTTACAAAAAAGAGAAAAACTGCTGTACAGCATTCGACTTAAGAAAAATCTAGAAATTTTTAAGTAAAATGAGAATTCTTGACGGATGGAAAAATTGCTCGTACCTTCAAAAGCTGTTACAAAAAGCATCGCGAATTACTCACAATTGGTTGCCGATGAACGGTTTCAGAAAAAGAAAAAAAAGTAGAATCCTAATGAAATTTAATGGAAATTTGTGCGTAAAAATCTCAATTATACAACTGTGTAGTCGCCGTTAGTGTTGGAGAAGAAAAAGTTAAGAAGAAGAAGAAGCTCTCGAAGAAGTTGTGTTCTCTGCTTGTGAATGGTTTACAGGAGGATGAAAGCCCATGCGAATGAGGCTAAGACATCTATGCCAGTTTATCGTCTTTTCAGATTACCCCCGATAAGAAACTAGATACCAGCCCTACCGCCAGCCAGTCATTTTACTGGCCTTTATCGTTCAGTGATGGATTGCTACTCAATCGTACGCCGTACTGAATAAAAAATAGCAAACATTTATCAATGAAGTTCTAATTGGCATTGGCGCATGTGATTATTTCTTTTTGCTTCATTTCTTTCTGTTGACAATGCGTTAGGTTGACCGTCAGCCAATGCCGTCAGACGTGTTGAAGCTGCAGCCATCTAGCGGCAAAAATCTGGATTCTTCGCGCTACTTTCATTTGCAAGCGCGAGTAATTACTTGCAATTTTACACGACCACTTAGAGAGTGAACAAATTTTTTAAGGGCACAGTCGACCAAACAGTCTAGCCAGAGCCTACGTATTGTTACGCCATTGTGATGAAAATCTAATGGCATTTGCTGTGGTTACATTTGCTTCAGCACTAACTGAACTAATTAAGGAAAATTGCGCTTCGATTTTTCGGTGCCAGTGTTAAGGGACGTATTCACGTTTTGTGGTGCTAAGTGCTATATTGGTCACACTTTGTCCGGTTGCTTAATAATTCGCAACGTGCCGTATTAGGCGTTATTCATCAGGTTCAGACTCGTGTTGAGTGCTTTCATGGATTGTACCATTGTCGCACCTGATGCAATATTGACCGCTACTTCGATTAATAGGCGTCAAACAGTGTCCACTGATTTACTTTATCAAACTTTAATCATGCACGCACACTTGTTGTTGACAAGACTCCAATGATTTGCATGAACAAACCATGAAACACGTACCCAGTGTAGTAATACAGGGAAACCGTGTGCTGTCCTCTAACTTGGTGGTAGAGAAAACGCCTCCCACCTTCGTCCTAGACGCGA